>CATKHM010000002.1:0-32485 GCA_949751825.1 Blepharisma undulans
ATTTATCACATGAGGTATTGGAATCAAAATAATACCCATCGTCTGGGATACAAATTTGGCCAATAAGAGATGAGTGGGTTGGACATGAACAGATAGGAGCAGCAGACATATGAGTTGGATCTATGCATAGAGTGCAGGTAGTTCCTGATGTGGTACTGCATTTAGCACATTTTGAGGCACATTTATCGCATGAGGTATTGGAATCAAAATAATACCCATCGTCTGGGATGCATGTTTGGCCAACAAGAGATGAGTGAGTTGGGCATGAACAGATAGGAGCAGCAAGCATTTTAGCAGCATCTATGCATAGAGTGCAGGTAGTTCCTGATGTGGTACTGCATTTAGCACATTTTGAGGCACATTTATCACATGATGTATTGGAATCAAAATAATACCCATCGTCTGGGATGCACGTTTGGCCAACAAGAGATGAGTGGGTTGGGCATGAACAGATAGGAGCAGCAGACATATAAGTTGGATCTATGCAGGATATACAATTTGAGACTGTAGTATCACACCCTGCACAGTTTGAATTGCAAATTTGGCATGCCGTGGGAGAAGACAAGTCCCATATATAGCCATCTTTGCAGCTGCAAACTCCTGGAGTGATTTCTTGGCTCATATTAGCTGCATCTTTGCAGATTATGCAATTTTTGGTAGATCCTGTGCATGTAGAGCATGTTTCATCACATTTTTTGCATACTGTTGTGTCACTTGGGTCCCAGAAATAGCCATTTTTGCAGCTGCAAACTCCTGGAGAACTAGATTGGTTCATATTATCTGAATCTTTGCAGACTACGCAATTAGTGGCAGATCCTGTGCACGTAGAGCATGTTTCATCGCATATTTTGCATACAATTGCATCATTTAGGTCCCAAAAATAACCATTTTTGCAACTGCAAACTCCTGGATTACCTGAAAGATCCATATTAGTTTTATCTTTGCACGAATTACAGCTTCCTGATGAAGAACACGTTTCACACGTAGAGTCACAAACTGCACATACTTGATTCACACTGTCCCAGTAAAAGCCACTTTTACATTTGCATAGACTATTTGTATCTAAGGCTGCATTTGCAAGACATGTAGTGCAGACAGAAGAATAATCAGAACAGACTGAACAAATTAAATCAGCACAGAGATTGCAGATTGGGCCATTTTCTCGACACCCTTTGGTTAAACAATTGGAATTGCAAAAGGAACAAGCATCATAGGAGGTGCCAATTCAATATTGTTCTATTGTGCAGATAGGCAGACAGTTTGCAGAAGCTGCAGGACAAGCTGAGCAGCCCCCTAAACAAGAAGAAGTCTGATAATCGCTTATAGCGGATGAATAAGAGTTATCAATAAGAAGTTTATAAATAAACCCAGTATAGTAAGTGCTAAAGCTGGAACTTGCCGTTTGTAAAGCGCCAATCGTTGAATAAAATCCACTGGAAGTATCAATAAAATAATCAAATCCAAAATCAGTGCTTGATGCATCAGCTACGCCATTTAAAGTGCAAGTCAGAGCTGTACTAGGCCCAGAGGAATATGTTTTCATTGTGATACCTATGTGATTTCAGCTGGCTGAATTTATAGTATTGGCACAAGCAAATGTTATTTGCCCAGAATAATATAAGTTTATTTTGAGGATAGGTTTCGAGCTTTCTATTGAAAAAGTAAAAATATTAGCAAAAGTAGTATATTTGACTTTGCTGATCAAAATTCCATCTGAAGAAGGATTTATCCAAGCTTGAATAGTCAACTCTGGCGCTAACACTAGCAAAGGAGATGTATAAGTACTAAAAGGTGATAAATGCATGATCGAAGCTAATCCATCAAAATAGTATCCTCTCTTATAAGCAGCTTTTGGGTCATTAGATTCATAGTTAGGATAAAATGTTGAAGTCGACCCAGTTATTACTTTTAACGAATTCGATGGTTCTGTAATTAAACCACTCAGATGATCAAGAACAAGATTAAAGGCAACAGTTGAGCTTTTAGCATTGCAAGTCTTAGTTGCACTGCTTGCTGTATAGCCCAAAGGACAAAATGAGCTGCAAACCCCTGAAATAAGATATCTTCCAGTTTGGCAAGCAGAGCAATAAAACGCGCAGCTGCATATTTCATTTGTGCTGTCTCATGTGTATCCTCTATTGCATTGGCATAGGTTAGTTGCATCTAATGCTGCATTTGCAATACATGTAGTACAGACAGCAGAATAATCAGAGCAAATTGAGCATCTGATATCATCACAGAGATTGCAGCTTGGACCGGAATATCTACATCCTTTAGTTGTACAATTAGAATGGCATGCTTGAATGTTGCTGGTAGATCCTGAAGTAATATTGTATTGACTAATTAAGGTGGAGGCGAAGCATTTACCAGTGCTTATCGGACATCAAGTGCAGCCTCCTTCACAGGGATATTGTCGAACATCGAGTACAGGAGGATAAATTGCAGCGTTATTAATAATGAGACTATAAATAAATCCAGTATAATAATTACTATAGCTTGAGCTTGCTGTTTGCAAAGCTCCAATTGTTGAATAAAACCCGCTAACAGAATCAATAAAATAATCATATCTAAAAGAAGTACTTGGGGTGCTTGGTATTCTATTTAAATAGCAAGTAATGGCTGCCATACTCTTGGGAGTGTCTACTATCATAGATCAGCATAAATTGTATCAATTGGTTGATGTTGAGCTCAAACTAAGCCCACAAGTAAATGTTTTTTGCCCAGAATTGATCAATTTTAATGAAAGAGTAGGATATGACCCTACTATTGAAAAAGTAATAAGATTAGCAAAAGAGGAATCAACTTTGCTAATCAAAACCCCATCTGAAGGATAATGTATCCAAGCTTGTAGATATATCTCTGGCCCTAGAACTAGCAAAGGCGATGTATTAGAATTAAAAGGCGCTAAATGCATAATTGAAGTTGCTCCATTAAAATAATACCCTCGAGCATAAGCTGCTATTGGATCATCAGAATCATAATTAGGATAAAATCCTGAAGTTGATCCAGTTATTACTTTTAATGAATTCGACGGTTCTGTAATTTCTCCACTCAGATGGTTAAGAACAAGGTTGAAAGCATAAGTTGAACTTTTAGCATCACAAGTATTGGTTTGACTGTTTGCTATATACCCTAAAGGACAAAATATATTGCAAACTCCTGAAATGAGAAATCTTCCACTGGCACAATCAGTGCATCAATAATCGCATCCACACGCTTCAGTATAATCATCCCATTTATATGGTGAGGCACATGAACTTATTGAACCTGCATTAGGAATAAGTTCATCACAACTAGTTCAGTCTTTGCAAGTTGCACAATATTTTGAAGCACATAAATTGCATTTCTTGTCATTTCTTACACAACCTCCCTTGCAGCCTGAATCGCAACTTAGCCATGAAGAAGTTCCGCTATCATAATACTTATTATAGCTTTGAGCAGCCAAACAGCTATAGTCACTAGGACAAGCAGAGCATGGAGAGTTACAGCCTGATAATAAATAATCATATGTGCTTGGGTTTACAGCTTTATTTCATATTCTTAAGCTGTATATATAAATATCATTGAAAAAATTATAGCTACCATTTGTGTAACTTGAGCCAATTCTTATTTGATAGTTTGAATCTTGATCGCTAAAATAATATGAAAAAGTAACATCTGAATATCCACCATTTCTATAAAATCTTACATTTGATCCAGAGCCTGTATATGAAACTGAAACAGCAATATTGTATCACTTTGAAATTTGCAAATAAACACCTAACATAGATTTTGTCACATATCCAGCTGAATCAGGTGTTTTTAATTTAATTGATGCAGATAAATTTGAATTTATCATGAAAATAAGTAAATCTATGGAATTTGTATCATCTTGCTTTGCTAAAATAGATCCAGAACTTGCACTAAGAAGATATAGCCATACAGAAATAGCAAAATCAGGTGCAAAGTAAATTGAATCAGCTGGAAGAGTCATGAGTGATTCGTGAAAATAATATCCACGGTTTAATATTGGATAAGCATCATGTGCATCATAGTTTGGATAAAACTGACTACTTGTATCTCCTACAGTCACCTGAAAGCCATTGATAGAATCAACCACTGGATCAGTTATTTTATTTAAAATGATGTTGAATACTTCGCCTCCTGGTAAAGAACAAACACAGTCAGTGCTTGCAATCCCTGTAGGGCAAGAGCTAAGAGAAAGGGAATTATAATCATACCCTGAGCAAGCTAAATTTCTTTCTTCATGTGAGAGTTCATCATTAACTAGCCATGGAGCGCAGTATTTATCACTGTTTTTACAATTGTTTTTGGCTTGATCTGAGACTAAAACGCATGAGTTGCCTTGTGAATTTTTATTTTCGTCAATTTCTATGAAAAGAAATCCTCTAAAGGACTGATTTTGATAGAAGCTTCCAATAAGCCAAACTATCAAAGAGTTTTCGATTTCTTTTAAATTAAAAGCTATCCCCAAAGTCTGCCAACTTCCTGGAAAATAGCTGGATGAACAACTAATTTCTCCAGATCGTTTCAAATTTTCCCCACCGTAAATTCAAAATTCAGCCAACGCAGTGTTGAGTTCTTCGCTGAATTTAAAATCTAGCCCAGCTTGATATGAGGGAAATTCAAATTTTAGACGATCTTCGCTCACTTTGACGTGATATCAGCCCATTCAGCATTCTGAGCTGTCTCAAAGATTGCAAATTAAAAGGGATTGAGAGCTGCTATCATCAAGAGCTTTTTTCGAAAGACAATTGCTGCATAACAATGAATCTGATGATTCGCATTCTTCATAACAGATCCCGCTCACTTTCATGAAAAGAAGAAATAACAAAAAGCAAGCCAACATATTTTTATAATATTCTTATGAAAATTCATTTTTAAGGAGGAGATAAGAAATATCTGATATCTATTTATTTGCAAGTATTGAAAGCTATGAATTAGGTTGACGAAGATTTAAATGTAAAATATGGTATTTAAGTTATATCGCTATTTAAATTATATGGCTTTAAAATCCAAAATGAAAATCCCGGCTATGAAATTGGCTTATGACTAAGCAGCTTGCCTGAAATATAAAATAAGGCTAAATTACTAAGCGTATTTTCATGATATTTCTTCATGAAATGAGTAAAAATTTCTCAAGTCATTATAAAATAAGGTAAGCCTTGGATTAAAGTCAAATTGTGTTATTAATTTTTATGTATTACTTTAAATAAACTGAAACCCAAGATTAAAATTGAAGTTTCAATAAACTTTGGATTTATTTAGTATTATCTGAATAACTTCAAGCTAATTACTATTTCTTTGACTTCAAGTTGACTTGGATGATATTGACTGAGCTCGAATAAAATTTGAGATCTATGGAGCTATATATGTTGAAAAGTATCTGATATTTAACGAGTATTAGAAATCAAAACAACAAGCCAAATTTTCATTTATTTTAAGAAAAATAAAAATATTTGCAATAATTTGCTGAAAAGCATATTAATTTGAAAAATATTGTAATAGTAATAATCGTTCTCAGAAGCCTCATCAAGATACTTGTCGAGGAAAATTCAGTTAATCGAAGGGTTTGCAATATTTAATATTTCATTTAGGTTTCCAATGTTATTGATGGGTATAGTGATGTTAAATGCCCAAGACCTGGCTTTGCATATAATATCTTAAATATTGAGAATAATAGACATCAGCTCTACAGTCTGTTTAAATATTTAAATTTTAAAACAATCCAGAAAATGATTATTTTCAGCATATTTGATGCCGAACCTTGCTGCCGCTTTTGTCATAGCATAAAGGCTATCAATGTATCTTAAAGGATTTGAAATCCTTCTGTAATTCATATTGGAGCATAAAATTTCATCAATTATTTCTCCTAATTCTATTTTTCTGCATTTTGAACGCTTATTACAGAAAATTTCGATACTGCGTGGTGATTTACTGTGCACATTTCTAAAAATACTCTTTAAATCCAATGGGTTATGGCTATCTCAAAAATTTCAAAATCAGTTTTAAAAACCTTATGAATGTTAAGATTTCATAAAAATAACAGGAATTAGCATTCTCTAATCCTCATTCTGTATAAGAAATAACTCAAATTCCATATATCAGCCTCAAGAGCTTTCATTTTTTACAAATAATTTCAATTCCATTAGTTAGCATGTCATTTTTCTCAGACTTTTCAATAGCATTTGCACTTTTTCCATTTTTTAGTATCACTATATTTGTTATACCACTAATCTTAATTGATTTTGCTACAAATAAATCAGAAGGATTGCTTGAATTTTTATTTGAAAAAATATCAATGGTTTCAGCGATGATAAAATTCTTCTCTTCAGCGAGCTTTTTATTGATTTTGATAGTGATGTACTGAAAGTAATATCCAAAATTATATCGGGCTATCTAATGCTTTTTGACATCCAAGCATTTTCTATTTGGATTAAATTACAAATACTGAAAATTTGATGAATCAAGACCTTCAAATTTGAAGCAAATTGTGAGTCTATATAATGGCTGGAAATTATAAAAACATTCAACTTGGATTTTGTAATGGTGATTAGACAGGATATAAATAAAACTCATAAAGCCCTATATGATGATTTATTATTCTATGTTAGATATTGAAGCATAATTATCATAAATTCTTAAAAATATATAGAGTAAATTAAAATACTTACGCATCTGCTTATTAATTTTAATTCGGTATGTTTAATCTTGAGGAAATTATCTGTCTGATTATCAAGAGCATAAATTAATCATTTGTTTAATTTTTTATAATATTAAGATAAAAATTGATGATGGTTAGATTCAAACCTTATTCATAGTTAGAAAAATAAAGCACATATGGTCTAAAATTTAAATAATTACAATGAATGGAAGGAAAAGTATTTCAACCATTTAGAAAAATAATAAATTCAAATGGCTTAATTAATATTCAGTCTGATTCCACTAAACTTTATCCAGAAATATGTACTTCTAAAAGTCAATTTTGAAAATATATAATTCTTTAACTAAATATTAGGTTTTGATGAGGTAGTTATAATTGATTGAAGAATTTATTAATTAATAATTAGCAAATAGCCTGCTTTGAAATAGTCAAAAACAATTTTACTCAGAAGGTTACAATTAAGCATCAAACGCTTAATTTAAAATATTATGCAGCATAATTATTTCAGTAGTCCTACCAAATATTCAAATTCTAAGCTGTAGAAAATTTTAAAATTAATATGAATTAAGAGGTATTTATTGCGCTTAATTAATATTTAATAATTGTGTAAAATGAAATTGTGCTTAATTTTCCTCTTATATTCAACATTTGTTCAATCTCAGCTACTCGTTGGGCTTTATTATAGTATCTTTACAAACCACAATTTAAAGACCGTTATATCAAATAAGCTTACTCAATGCTACATAAATGAGATAGAAATCAGAGAAATACTAACAGAATCCGTTTTAGATCTTTATTCTTCCAAGCTAACTCCGAATATCATAGTGGATTTAACCTTCAGTGCATCACTCACAGCCCTAATCAAAGAATTCGCAACAGTAAATTCAATAGTTTTGCTATCTATCCAAGACATTCCTAATATTTATCATGATTGGCAATTTTTTACGCACTCATCCAAGCAAGATCATGAAAAAGCACTAATCAGCTTGATTTCTTTTTTTAATTGAGAGAAATTAATCATAATTTCAAATAATTTAGATGAGAATTTTCAAGAAATTTTTTCAGTTAAAGAGGTCAGTATTTTTAGCTACCCAGATGAAAGTGACCAAAATTTCGCTGATTTATTCATTGGAAAAGAAATTAAACCGACAGGAATAAGAAATATAGTTATATTGAATCAAGGAGAAAGCGCTGGAAAATTATTAATAAGCCTTGAAAATAAAAAAATATTTACAAGTGGATGTGGAGTTATATTAGGCAGCCAAGGTAATTGGAATATAACGATAAATGGTGTCATAAGCTATACTGAAGAAGGCTTGGAAAGCGCTATTGACTATTATAGTTATGAGGCATTATCAATTGTAAAAATGCTAAATTTAGTGATCGAATTTCCAGATAATTTAAATCCTATAGCTCTGAGAGAATATTTAGAAAAAAATACAGCAAATCACTATTCATATGGAAATTTCACTGTCATAAATATTCAAAATTCTCAAAAAATCAGCGTAGGTAGCATTTCTGCAGGATCCTTGATTTTTACAAATAATTTAATTTTTCCAGGAAATTCAACTACAATACCCAATTCCTTCTCAACAAGTATCCCTCTATGAATGGGGGACGGCCCAAGCAACCCTTATGGGATCCCAGACAGTATTTTTACTGTCGTAAAAGATGGTGCCAAGTTTGCCTTTAGTGTATCAAAAACTGACCATTTCCTTGATGGATTTGAAATTTCTTTTATCCATATAAACTGCGGAGCCGAAGTGTATGACCCGATTTTTTCGCTAAATTGCTATAAAAAGTTAGTAAATCAGCCTGGAGTGGCATATATGGCTCACCCATTCCCAAATGTAATTTTAGGAGACATTATTTCTATGCGTACTTTAAATATTTCAATGCCTATTGTGGTTGAGCATGTAGCAACAGGTGATTTGAATAATAAAACAAAATTTCCAGAATTTATAAGAATAGCTGGTAATGATTTTTATCGATCAAATGTGTTGGTTGACTTGATGCTTATATTTGGGTGGAAGAATATTATAGTTATAACAGAAAATACTCCAGCTGCTCTAGTGAGTTTAAATTATTTCAAATCCCGTTTAGAAGCTGCACATATTAATATTGTTAATAATCCTGAAAAAATGCTAATTGTAGAGGGTTACACTCCAACCCATTTTGATGAATATAAAGACCTAATGATAAGCTTACTAGACTACAAAACTAGGCCTTTATATATTAATCTTGCTCCTCCTTTTTCATTCTATTTTTTAGCAGATTTATATAACGCAGGAATCCATAGAGGAGATTTTGTATTTTTATATCCCAATAAAATTGCTTTTGCCTATGCAACTCTGCCAGATAAACCAATGCTAGATAAAATGGCACAAATTATATATGGTGGAATCGTTATAAATGAAGCTGAATGACTTGGAGAGTATGGCCAACAAGTTTTCAAAGATTTTTTAAAAGCATATCCTACTATAAACGCAGATTATCGATGTTTTGCATATGATGCAGCGTGGCTTATATTAAATGCATTGAAATTTACACTTGATCAAGGAGAAGATATATATGATCCTATTATGTTTAACAGTCATTTAAGACAGCAAAGATTTTTAGGGTGTTCTGGAATAGTTTCTATTAATTCACAATCGAATGATAGAAATTCAGCACCAATTGGAATTTATAATATAAGGTATGACAGTGAGTATGATATTTTGTATGAAAAATTGGTAGGAGCTTATGATCTAGGGAGTTTGCAGCTATTTAAGTTTTATGAGGATTTTAATTGGTATGATAACACTACAAATTTGCCTTCAGATATTGTAAAAAATGAAAATGGATGCCCATTTAAGGATAGTCAGGTGGAATTTTCTGTAAATGGTGCTGGAATTTTATATGGAATTTCTTTTGGAATTGCCCTGAGTACAATGGTTATTACTTTTTATATATGAAAACGATGGTGAAATGTCGAGATAAATACAATAACTGAGCCAAAGCTAATTCAATTTGAAGACTATGTAGCAATGCTGATTATTTTACTTGATTTTTTGCAATTTATATCAGTTGGCCCTGATATAAAAAATTATGACATTTTTACCTATACTGTAAGCCATTTTGCTTCAATTCAATGGATGTCTCAAGGCAAGTATTTATGACTCCATGCATATTTTTCTATAGGTGCTATATGTGCTTGGCTTTTATTTAGCATAACTCATATTTTTCGAATTGGTGAAAATTCAAATAGCAGCCTGTTAGATCATTGAAAAATGCTTTCAAGAATATCATTACCTATTATAGGAAATGCATTGTTTTTACCACTTGTTTCTGTATTTTTAAACGTTATTCAATGTGATCAACAAATTGGCTCAGAATTGACCCAAACCTTTGTGAGAAAAGATTGCAATACGTTTTGCTGAAAAGATGAGCATATAGTATGGGCAATTCTTTGTATTGTCTGTTTGATCCTTTATTTGCCTTTGGCAATTTATTTTAGGCCTTATTGGGATTTTTATGAAGATTTTATCAATATAAAAACTCGGCCACTCTTTTTGATGATAAAAAGTGTCTTTCAAGTCAGTATAATAGTCCTCAACAAAACAGTAAAAACCCAAAGTCAAGCACTTCATGGTCTCTTTTACTGTATTTTATTATGCATTTTTCTGTTTATATGTATAAAAAAGAAACCTTATAACGAAAGCCGCATGAATCTCTGGCAGATTTTCTCCTTTTTAGCTATTTTATGAAGTGTAGCCCTTTCTTCTTTATATTGGATAATACCACTGAAAACATCAGAAGCCTGAATATTAGCAGAATATTTAGGCTGGCTTATTTTAGTAATAGTTGGGCTTTATTTTCAAAAGCTGTATTGCCCTAGCATGCTGTTTAATGAGCCTGGGATAAATATTGTGAAATTGTTTAGGTTTTCGCTAGGAAAAACTATAGATGCCACAGAAATCAACAAAGATATTAAAGAGCATGGAATAAAATACAGCTTACATTTAAGTAGCTCAAGGGCTTTTCTTAAAAATGTTGACTCTATTAAGCAGAGAGGAGGGGAAAGCTTTGAGTATGAAAAACAAGAAATTTTCGACAATGTTACTTTTAGATAGCTATTTTTTTTGTATATAATCTATCATTAAGTTTTTAAATATATGTGCGCTTAAAATTTCAAGTCTAAGTAGCATCAAATGTATAAATATGAGTTATCATGCTTTAAGCAAGTTCAATGTATACCAATGCATGTCTCTTATTATTTACTGTTGTGAATTACATCTTAAAGTTCATCTTAACTTGCCAAATAAAACTCATAACCGTTGACTCTATATTTTTAGAACCTTATGAAGGGTTGATTCCTTGTAAAAGAAATCTCATTTCATCCTCCCTTACAATGATATATTAGATTTCATCTATATGGTTCAACAAACTCTCGTTGGCAGAGCAAAGCAAAGAGTTTAGAGAATTTCCAACCCCTTTTCGGACTATCCTTTGATAGCAGTATAATATTTCTGAAGAAATATAAGAAAATTCAACTAAGAAAAAAACAAAATGATATATAATCAATATTTTATTTCTTATTTCTCCGGATAATTCTTAAAAATATTAAAAGTGATTTATTTAATCCATATTTAAATTCCTCATGATATTTAATATGAATGCTTTTTTTGTGTTATGGACACTTTTGATTTAACAAGTTTTCAGCTCAATTTTGAATTATCAACTTCGCTCTGTATATTTGTAAATTTCTTCACTTTCTTTTATTGCAATTATTTAAATTTTAAGTTTTTTATCCCTTGAAGCTCTGATGTTTGAAAAGAGGAGAAATCTGAATATCACCAATTAACTCAATATTTTAAAATAAACTAAACAATTATATAAGTTTTAATATGTCCTGCTCGCTAATTTTATTGTGAAGTATATAGCTTGAGATAAACCTATAAATACTTCCATCAAGTTTATTGCTTAAATTGCAAAATACCAAAATTCAATAGAAATCAATTTAAATCTAATAAAAATTTTAATTTTGTTAAATAATTAATTAGCGTAACTCTCCAGCTATCCAGCTTTATCAGTGATCTTAGTGGCTAAATACTGTGATACGCTCTGTATATACGTAAATTCTTAAAAAAAAATTAATAAATAATCAATGTGGATCCTATGAATTATGTTCTGTCTAGCCGTTCTTGCAAAATCCCAGTTAAATGTTTATATAGTCTTCAGTTCTTTTACAGACTCACTTTTTGTCTCAAATTTAAAGAGTTCATTGCAGCAAAGTTTTCAAGATCAATTTATCTTTGATTTAGTCTACTTCGAGAATATTTGGGACATAGAAAATTTTGCATATAACCCAGATATAATTTTGGATGTCACTTTTAGCACTTCACTGTCAAAATCAATAAAAGAGTCTGCTGAAAAGAAGCATTTTATAATTGCTAAAATCAATAAGCCAGCAATTGCATTTTCAAATTGGGAATTTTTTACTCATAGCTCATGAGAAAATCAAATTGAAGCTTTATCAAGCATTATTTCATATTTAAATTGGCAAAAGTTCATAGTAATTTCAGATGAAGTTTCTATAAAGAATAATGAACCTTTCAGATTTTTTTCTAACAAAGATTGCAATTGGTTTTATTTTTCAAATAGCAATTCTTCAGATTTATTTGTAGCAAAAGCAATTAAGGCTAGTGGCATAAGAAATATTGTAATATTGAATCAAGGAGAAGGGACAAAAATGCTATTAAAAAGTTTGGAAGAAAATAATATGCTAACAAATGGAACTGGGGTTGTCGTAGGAAATGAAGGCTCGTGAGGGTTATATGGAAATGGAGTCATTTCTTATACAGAATTTGGCCTCGAAAATGCTAATAGCTATTACGATTATGAAAGTTTGGCATTCATAAAATTTTTCAAATTAGTGCTGAAATTTCCTGGTAATTATAATGCATTGGACTTAAGGGAATTTTTAGAAAGCAATACAATAGATCACTGTCCAGCTGCAAATTTTACTTTAATAAACATTCAAAACGCAGAAAAAATAGAAGTAGGAAAAATTGAAAACGGAGTTTTATATCTTTCTAATAATCCTATATTCCCAGGAAATTCACTGGTAATTCCAAACTCCCCATATACAAATATCCCTATTTGATTGGCAGATGGAGTTGCAAATCCTCCAGGATACCCAGACAGCCCTTATGTTGGCAGCAAAACTGGGGCAAGGCTTGGCCTTGCATATGCTGAAAAAATTCACTTTTTTGAAGGTTTTAAAATTTCAGTTATTCATACAAACTGTGGAGATCAAGTCTATAGTGCTCCATTTTCAATAAATTGTTTTTCAAAGCTGAAAAGCACTCCTGGTGTTGGATATTTAACAAATACATATCCATTAGTAATCATTGGAAATCTTTATTCAATGAAATATTTAAATATTACAACCCCTTCAATAACTGAATTCTCACCTACAGGTATTCTAGGAGATAAAAATAGATTTCCTGGCCTTATCAGGCTTGCTGGAAATGACTATTATCATTGTAGCGTTCTAGTTGATCTATTTCTCGTTTTTGGATGAAGAAATGTATTAATATTTAGTGAAAATTCAACCGCTAGCCTTCTCACTCATGAATATGTAGTTAAAAAGCTGGAATCTTCCAATATAAATATTGTGAACTCTCCAGAAGATAGGCTTGTTATGCCAAATTATAGACATAGCAATTTCACCCAGATTAAAGACTGAATGATCAGAATGAAAAATTTAAGGGTCAGGCCATGCATTTTGAATTTTGCTCCTCCTTCAGAGTTTTATTTAATTGAAGATCTATATGATGCTGGGTTTCGAAAAGGAGATATAATATTTTTTGTCCCAAATAGACTTGCCTTTTCTTTTACCAGAGGTGAAGAGACTGATAAAGAAAAGTTAGAACATCTTCAAGAATTACTCTATGGAGGTATAATTATAAGTGAAGTAGAGTGGATTGGAGATTATGGAAAAACTATTTTAGCAGAATACATGAAAGCATATAACCAAAAAAAGCCAGAATTTAGATGCTTTGCATTTGATGCAGTCTTTTTACTTCTAAATGGAATAAAATATACCATTGATAAAGGAGAAAATATTTGAAATAATACACTCATGAATTACAATTTAAGGCAGCAAAAATATTTAGGCTGCTCTGGAAGTGTTTCTATTGATCCTGATTCAAATGATAGAAGTTCTCTATTAATTGGAATATACAATTTAAGATTTGAAAGTGATGGTCTTTTATATGAAATCCAAGTAGGAAAATACGATTTAGGAAGCCTACAATTAATATCATTTTATGACGATTTTAGTTGGTATGATAACACTATAAATACACCAACAGATATAATTATATATGAAAATGACTGTCCATTTAAGGATAGTGAAAAAGAGTATTCAGCAAAAGGTGCTGGTATATTGTATGGGATTTCATATAGCATTTTAATAGCTACAATGATTGTGACATTTTTTATTTGAAGAAAATGGTGGCTGGTTGATATAGAATTATTGACTGAAAAAAGATTAATTCAATTTGAAGATTATTTAGCGATGTTTATGATTTTCATTGATTTTTTGCAACTCTTATCAGTTGGACCTGATATTTATGATTCTTATATAAACATTTTCGCGCATTATTTTTCAGTAAACTTTAATTTGAAAGGTGGAAATATGTGATTGCTTGTATATTTTTCTATTGCGGTTGTTTTCATATGGGTTCTTTTGTGTACAAAACATATATTAAGATTTGGGGAAACATCTGATAATTTTATATGGGAATTCAGCAGAATTATGTTCAAAATATCATTACCAATAATAGGAAATATCCTATTTTTGCCTATTGTCTCTACCCTTTTTAATGTAATTCAATGTGATCAACAAATTGGGTCTGAACTGAGTCAAACTTTTGTAAGAAATGATTGCTCAACTTTTTGTTGGCATGACTCTCATATAATATGGGCGGTTCTTTCAATAATTTGTTTATTATTTTACATTCCTTTAGCTATTTATTTTCGGCCTTTTTGGGATGCTTCTCAAGAGAATATAAATATAAAAACACTACCACTATTTTTGATGTTAAAAAGTGTATTTCAAGTAACTGTAATTGTTCTTAATAAAACAGTTAAAACCTTCAGTCAATCAATGCATGGGCTATTATACAGCATATTGCTGAGTATTTTTATATATATCTGCCACAAAAAGAAACCATATAACGATAGCCGCATGAATCTCTGGCAAATTATTTCTTATTTTGCAGTTTTATGGAGCGTTTCTATTTGCTCTTTATATTGGGTTTTACCCAAAAATTCGGCTGAAATTTGACTGGTTCCACTGATTATTGGCTGAATCTCTTTAATAATTATAGGCATTTACCTTCAAAAAAGGTTTTGCACAACGATGCTATTCAATCACCAAGGTGTAGAAATTGTGAAATTTATTAGATTTATGCTAGGAAGCACTGTTTTAGCGTCTGAAATTAATAAAGATATCAGAGATGCAGATAATGAATATAAATTGCATATTTATAATTCCTATATTTATGGGAAAATTCCAGATTCTACTCCACAGAGTAAATATGAAGACCAACAGAATGCTAGAAATCCTTCCTTTTCAGGGCACTTTCTATTGAGTGATGCAATCAAAAAGTCTAAAGTTGAGGATTAATTTACGAAAAAGGCTTATAAATCTTTATATTTTATAAAACATAAATACCTTGAATCGAAAATTTCTATTTTTTCAATATATTTAAAAAGCGGTAATCTAACCTTCTTTATTTAAAAGCTATAAGATTTTCTATTAAAGTTTTTATAAAAAAAATTTTTCTAATCAAGATTGAAAATAAATGCCATCAATATTTATCAATTTTAATTTCTCAACAAATTATGGCCAAGTGTCTATATATAAAGCAGTATCGTTGATAATATTTGGATACCTCTTTTCAAACCAAAATTAATTGGAATATAAATTGATATGTTCAACAAAGAGCCCACAATATTGGCGATCTTCAAAAAGGTGTCTAATGCTGATATCTTCATCTTATGCTGATTTTAACATTAAATTTATATCAATATTTCAGATAATTCCTGGAGCATTTTCCTCTGGCAATGCATAAATTATTTTAAGTTGAGAAAAATATCACAAAATAGTCAGCAATTATCATGAGTGTTATAGCTTTTATAACATAATTAATTATAAAATTTAGATTATCTACTTATCGGCTCTTTTTCATCGCCATAATTAACATTAAATTTGACGACTTAAAGTGCCTAAAAAGTTTCAATATCAATTTTTATTTTAATTTTCTTCTCAAGGAATGAATTTAAAAGAATATAATTAGATAAGCAAAAGAATAAAAAAAATTTCGAGCTATTTTGAAATCTATCAAAGAAAGTTGATAATAAATATCTCGGCAAATGGCAGCAAACGAAACAAGTTAATATTTATAAATTATATTGGATAACATTATTTAAGATTATATTAAAACAATATTGGATAAAACTTATATTTTCACAAAAATAAAACTATAAGTTAAAGTACATCCTTTCTTTGATAAATTTTCATTTAATCAATTTAGCGTATAAAAATATTATGATTCTTTTATGGTTATTACTTTACATCGCTACTATTATCAGCTCTCAGCTTACTGTTGATGTTGTTTATAGTTCTTTTACAAGCTTGGAGTTTGCTTTAAATTTAACGAATTTTCTGAGACAAAATTTTCAGGGCCAACTCGAATTTTTTACAAAATATGCTAATAGTTTTGAAGCCGTTCAATTGGTTATAGATAACCCTGATATAGTTTTTGACATTACTTTTAGCACATCATTATCGCAATCCATCAAAAATGTTGCAGATGAGAGACATTTTGTTATCGCTTCTATTGATAAGACACAAAAAACATATACAAATTACGAATTTTTTATACACAATTCATGAAGAAACCATATGGAAGCTTTATCCAGCATCATTACTTATTTCAATTGAGAAACCTTTATATTGATTTCTGATGAGTCACATGAAGAAAATGATGACTTTTTAAGTTATTTTTCTGATAAAAGATTTAATAGGGTTTTTTTTTCGAACAGCAACAATAAAAATTCTTCTGATTTGTTTATAGGAAAAACAATTCAAGCAAGTGGAATAAAAAATATTGTGATATTAAATAAAGGGGAAAGCGCAAATTTGCTTTTAAAAAGCTTATATAACCACAATTTGCTTACCAGTGGAACGGGAGTTGTAGTGGGAAGTGAAGGAATATGAAATTTATATGGAAATGGGATAATTGGTTATGCCGAATCAGGATTAGAAAATGCTGATAGCTATTACAGCTATGAAGGTTTAGCATTTAAAAATTTTTTAAATTTGATACTAAGTTTTCCATGAAGATATGATCATTTAGCTTTACTTGAATTTTTGCATGAAAATACAGCTGATCATCATCCAATCTCAAACTTTTCATTAATTAATACAAAAAATAGCCACAAAGTTATAGCAGGAAATATTTTCAATGGAAATTTAACTATAAATCAAAATCTCACTTTTCCTGGAAACTCCTCAAGTATCCCAAATTCGCCGACTACAAATATCAATATATGAATTGCAGACGGATCCACAAATCCAGGTGCCGCTCCTAACTATAATGTATCTCAATTAATAAATGGAGAATATTATGCTTTAAGCATATGAAAAAGGACCCATTCCTTAGATGGCTTCAATATAACAGTTTCTCATACAGATTGTGGAGTAACTACTTATAATAAAACATATGCAGCTTATTGCTTTTCAAAATTACTAGCAACTCCTGGTGTCGGCTTTTTGACTTCTCCATATGCATTTATTACAATTCCCTATATTTATACCCTGAGATATTTAAATTGCTCAATTCCTAATATTTCTCCATACGGCCCTTCAAGCATAACTAAAAATTACACGACGTTTCCTGAGTTTATGACTGTAGCAAAAGGTGCAACAGATAATACAAGGGTAATTCTTGATCTTGCGTTGATTTTTGGCTGGAGAAATTTTATTGTTTTATATGATGTTAATAACTTGGAAAATTACAATTATTTTTTAAATGAAATAGACCAGTTTGGCATGAATATTGTTAATAGCCCTGAATTAAGAAAAATAGATGCCTATTATACGTTAGATAAATATTCTGAATGAAAAGACACGTTTAAAAGAATAATAGACTTAAAAGCGAGACTTTATGTGATTTTTTTAACTGCTCCTTATTGGTTTCATGTGGTTGAAAGCTTTTATGATACAGGATTAGCAGTAGGAGATGCAGTGTTTTTGTCAAATGCAAGAGTTGCATATGCAGTTATATGGGAACTTGATTTAGTGCAGCGAAGAAAGCTTATAGAACTTCTTTATGGGGCTGTTATTATTTCTCAAGCAGAATGAATTGGAGAATATGGAGAAACGTTAAGAAAAGGCTATGAAAAAGAATATATGTATGGGACAGATTTTCGCTGCTTAGCATTTGACGCAGCCATGCTGCTTTTAAATGGGATTAAATTTACAATAGAGCAAGGTCAAAATGTAAAAAATTATCAAATTATGAATAGTAATCTTCGAAGACAAAGATTTACAGGATGCTCTGGGACTGTATCAATTGAGTCTGGAGGCAATGAGAGAAGCTTTCCTACTATAGGAATTTATAACATATTATGAGATGACACTACTCAATCGTTATATGAAGAGCTTGCAGGATTATATGATACCCAAAGTGTTCAATTAATTACTTTTTATAGTGGAATTATATGATATGATAATACCACAACTGCACCAACTGATCTAATAATATATGAAAACGGCTGTCCATTTCCGAAAAAAGATATATCTCGCTCTGAAAAAGGTGCTGGGGTGTTATATGGAATTACAATATCGATAATAATTTTTGCTTTTATTGAATCTTTTTTGATTTGGAAAATATTGTGGAAAAAAATAAAAATTGAAAAATTGATAGTGCCTGTGCGTGCTCAATTTGAAGATTATATATTAATGGCAATTATAGTAATAGATTTTTTCCAGTTTATTTCACAAGGCCCAGATATAGATGGATTATTTCCATGATTAACAAATATATGTAGCTATTCTTTGTTTAATTTCGATTCTAATATTTCAAAAAATACTTATTGGATTTATTTATATGTTGCAATGATAATTTCTTGCTATTGGATTTTGTCTTCATTTATTTTACTTTTCAAGAAAGGTCGGATTCTAGATTACTCTAGAGATCTCGCAATTCTTATGCTTCCTATTATTGGAAACGTGGCGTTTTTGCCTATAATTTCAGTGCTTTTTAGTGTTTTCCAATGTGATAAAGGAATTAGCATGGATATCACAGATTCTTTTATAAAATATGACTGCACTACAAATTGCTGGGATAATCAATATATTATATGAGGAATTTTTTCAATAGTTTCATTGATAACTTATATCCCATTAGCTATTTATTTTAAATTTTACTATGAAACTGCTAATGAACAAATTAACATAAGAACAAGACCACTTTTCATTTTAGAAAAATCAATTTTTCAAATAATTTTGGTTGCTGCGAATAAAACTATAAAAGAGTACGATGAGTCTTTGCATGGCCTTTTCTGCATTATTCTTTTGATAATCTTTATTATTTTATGTTTTATGCATTATCCTTATAACTATAACAGATTGAATCTTTGGCTGGTTATGTCTTATTTCGCTGTATTATGAAGTTTTATTTTATCATCAATTTATTGGCTTGTTGAATTTGATTCTCCACCATTGTGGTTTACGGTTCAATATTCTATATGGTTTGCCTTTATTGTTGCTGGGATTTTAATTCAGAGAAAGCATTTCCCAAGTTTATTATTGGATGAAAAGTCAACAAATATAGCGATATTTTTCAAATTTTCAATAGGTGGTAGCATTCATGCTGATTTTATAAATCAAATTAAAAAACAAAGAAAAGAAACGCATTATTTTGGAGAAGAAAAAAAGCAAAATTATGAACAATCTGATCTCTCAGAGATTAAGATGGATATTTCATCAGAATAATTTTAAAGCATTCTTTAATAATTAAACTTTAAATCAAAAGAATTTCGTTAACTGCCAATATTTTCGTCAACATTTTCAAAAATATATTTAATATTCAACAAGTTTTAACTTAACTTGGAAAATAAGCCATATTAAAATTATTTTTACGCTGTGGATATAACATTTGAAGATATCAAAGAATATAAATTCGAGCAGAAATATAATATATATTTATAAGATATTGCAAAATTAAACTAAAATTATAATTTCTAATTATAAAAAAAATTATAAAAATATTTTGATAAAATGGCAATTAATAGTCAAATAATAATTACTTTCAAACACTAATGCATTGATAATTACCTTTATCAATAAATATAATTTTTCTTATTTTTGTACAGTTTCTGTGAATTTAAAAAAAATATTTTAAATCCTAACAATAAGCTCAATATATTTATTATAATAAAGTCGAATTCTGGTAAATAACTTAATTTTTAATAAAAAATAATTCACCAACAATGAATATGTTGGAAATTTTGCTGCTTTCAATTGTTTTAGCCAGATCTCTTTTAATTGCCAATATCGTTTATAGCGATTTTACTGATTTTGGCTTAATTTCAAACTTGACGGTTTTGTTGCAAAAAAATTTTCAAGATCATTTTGAATTTTATTTGACTTATATTGATACTCTTGATGATTCTCAGTGGGTTATTAATAGTCCAGATATTATTTTTGATCTTACTTATAGCATATCTTTATCTGAATCCCTCAAGAAACTTGCAGAAATTAGGCATTTTGTTATAGCTTCCATCAAAAGACCATTTCCTACATATTCTAATATGGAATTTTTTATTCACAGCTCTTGAGAAAACCAGCTTGAAGCTTTATTGTGTTTGACCACTTATTTAAATTGGGGAAAATTTATAGTGATTTCTGATAATTTGTATGTTGATGGATTAATGAATTATTTTCATAATAAAGATTACCATTGGATTTATTTCTCAAATAGTAATAATGAAAATTCTACTGATTTGTTTATAGAAAAAGTTATTCAGCCAATGGGGATAAGAAATATTGTAATTTTAAATAGAGGAGAGAGCACAAATAAGATTTTAAGAAGTTTAGAAAAAAATAATTTTCTTACTAGTGGGACTGGGGTTATTGTTGGAAGTGAAGGAGCTTGAAATTTATATGGAAATGGGGTTATTGCTTATGCAGAATCAGGACTGGAAAGTGCTGATAACTATTACAGTTATGAAGGCTTCGCCTTCATAAAATTCTTAAATATGATATTGAATTTTCCTGCAAGTTCTTCAGGCTTAATCGATTTTTTAAATAAAAATACAGTCAATCATCATCCCACAGCAAACTTTTCACTTCTAAATTTAGAAGATAAAAAAAATTCCATAGCAGGAAATATTTTTGATGGGAACTTGACTATTTTCAAGCCTTTGATATATCCAGGAAATTCTTCAAAAATCCCGAATTCTCCTAATACAAATATAAATATATGAATTGCAGATGGAACCACTAATCCAGGCACTTTTCCTGATATTGCAGTTGCAAGAATTGCAGATGGAGAACATTATGCATTAAGCTATTGGAAAAATCTGCATACTTTGGATGGCTTTAATATAACAGTTACTCATACAGACTGTGGGGAAGCAGTATACAATGCAAGCTATGGCTATTCTTGTTTTTCTAAGTTACTTTCAACTCCAGGAGTCGGCTTTGTGACATCTCCTTACCAATATATAGCTATTAGCTATATTTATACATTGAGATATTTAAATTGTACAATCCCAAGCATTTCTCCATATGCCCCTTCTATAGTTTTGCAGAATCAAACTACTTTTCCTGAGTTCATGACAGTATCTAAAGATCCAAGATTTAATATTCAAGTTAATTTAGAACTTGCTGCAGCTTTTGAGTGAAAAAATTTCATAGTAATTTATGATGATGCAAATGCAGATAAATACGAATATTTTTTATCAAAAATCTCACAATTTGATATTAAGATCGTAAATCCTCCTGAACTGAGAAAGATTGATACTTATTATACTAGGGCAAACTACCCAAAGTGAAAATACTGATTTGAAGGAATAATAAAACTAAAAACTCGGCTTCTCATGGGATTTTTGACTCCTCCTTATTGATATTACATTATAGAAAGCTTTTATGATTCAGGAATAAGAAGAGGCGATATGTTAATCATCGCAAACGCAAGAATTGCGTATTCTCTTGTATGAGAAACTGATATAGCTCAACGTTGAAAACTTACCCAGCTATTATATGGAGGAGTAGTTGCTGCTCAAGCAGAGTGGATTGGCGATTATGGAGAAATGCTAAAAAAAGGATTCATTAAAGAATATAGAAATGGTACTGATTTTCGCTGCTTGGGATTTGATGCAGCAATGCTGCTTCTAAAAGGAATAGAGTTTAGTATAAAGCAAGGCCAAAATGTAAAGGATTATAAAATTATTAATAAAAGCTTACGAAAACAAAGGTTTCTAGGCTGTTCTGGGATAGTATCAATCGAAACTGGAGGAAACCAAAGAAATTTGAATAGAGTTGGAATTTTTAATTTAAGATGGGATGAAAGCTCACAAACTTTATATGAAGAGCTTATAGCTCTCTACGACGCTAGTAGTGCTCAACTGATCACGATATATAGCAATTTCATGTGATATGATAATACTACAGTGACACCTACAGATTTAATAATTTATGAAAATGGATGCCCATTTTCCAAACACAAGATTTATTGATCTGACAAGGGTGCAGGGCTGCTATATGGAATCACATCTCTTGTTATTTTTGTGACAATAATTGAATTTCTTTTTATATGAAAAATGATGTTCTATCATATAAAAATAGAAAAATTAGAAAAGCCAGTGCATGTGCAATTTCAAGATTATATACTTATGGCAGTTATAGTTACTGATTTTTTTCAATTTATCTCTCAAGGTCCAGATATAAGTGGATTGTACTCCTGATTATATTATTTGAGCTCATTTTCATTGATGCATTTTGATTTTTCTGTCACAGGCAATGCGTATTGAGCATATTGATATTCTGCTATTGCAATTTCTTATTATTGAGTATTTTCCTCATTTATTTTATTATTTAAGCTGACTAAGCTAGAAAGTGCGGTATTAAGACATGCTAGAGCAGTTGCAAGACTTTTACTACCAATAATAGTAAATATAGCATTTATGCCAATAGTTTCAATACTTTTAAGTATTTTTCAATGCGATGAAGGAATTGGTCCAAATATAACAGATTCTTTTATAAGAAATGATTGCAATACATACTGTTGGGATAATAAATATATGGCATGAGGAACTTTTTCATTAATTTCATTAATGACTTATATACCTCTTGCTATTTATTTTAGAGTTTATTACGAAAATATTAACGATCATATCAACATAAGGACAAAGCCTATTTTTATTATTGAAAAAACTTTTTTTCAAGTAATTATTATAGCAATGTATAAAACGGTAAAAATTTACGATGAATCAATGCATGGACTTTTTTGCATAATATTCTTTTTTATATTTATTTTATTATGCTTTAAGCAAATGCCTTATAATTATCACAGAATGAATTTTTGGATGATTATTTCATATTTTGGAATTTTATGAAATTTTATTTTAGCATCAATTTATTGGCTTACTAAGTTTGAATCCCCAGCATTGTGATTAACGCTTCAATACTCTGTATGGATTATTGGTATTGGAGTTGGAATTATAATTCAATGCAAATTATTTCCAAGTATGCTATTTGCTGACAAGGCATTGAATATTGCAATTTTTTTTAGATTTTCTATAGCAAATACTGTTTCTGCTGAGGAAATCAACAAAATGAAAAAAGAAATTGCAGGAACTCAAGAATCAGTAGAAATAAAAGTACCAAATGTTAGTGAAGAATCGATATTTATAGATTTTGTTTTGTAAACTTAATAATAATAATTAATTGGGCTTCAATTACACTGAGCTCTTATTCGAGATTTAAAAAATTAAATTACTTTTTATATAAATAGTCAGAGCTAATTTGCATATTTTAATTTTACTACTAATCTATAACGCTTCACACTTCAATTAATTTTGATAATTGAAAAATAATAAATTAACAGCATAAATCCTTTGAGAACTCGAAATAAGCAGAAAATCATCCCAAAAAAATTAATTAAAATTCTGTTATTGATATGATTTGCTCCGAGCCTACATAAAAAATGCTGTGGTATATAAAGGATATATCCATAAAACAAAAAAATTCTCTTCAAAATAATCATTATAGCTACTTGAGGCTACCAAAAAGAAGTGGAGACAGAAAAAGGTTTTATTTACTTAATCTGAAAACATAAAATAATATCTTCGAATTAATCGAGCTTTTTAAGTAAAGAGGCATTTAAGGATTTTATGGCTATATTTTTGGTGAGTTACGAAGTAGGAGTCTTGCTTATTCCACAAGATATGAAGTTGTCCTGAAAGCTAAATACTTCAAGATCTGCATTAAGCAAAGCTCCTCAAAGTTAGGGATAATTATAATAAATTAAAAAAATTATATAGCATATATCCACACAAAAGTTTAATATAACCTTGCTTTCTTTATTTAAAAATATTTTTGGTTTTCTTAATTATTTTCAAAAAATATATAATCAAATAAGACTATTTATCGTTTTAATGAATTTTCATTTAATCACTTTTAAGCGTTTATAAAATTACCATGGCTATTCTATGGCTGCTTCTTTATATAGCTACCCTTGCTATTTCTCAGCTCATGGTTAATATTGTTTATAGTTCGTTTACAAGCTTAGAGTATGCTTCAAATTTAACGAATTTTCTGCGGCAAAATTTTCAAGGTCAATTTGAATTTTATACAATTTTCGCTGATAGTCTTGAAGATTATCAATTAGAAATAGATAATCCTGATATAGTTTTTGACCTTACTTTTAGTGCTTCATTATCACAATCCATCAAAAAAATTGCTGAGGAGAGACATTTTGTTATCGCTTCCATTGATAAGCCAAAAAAGACATACTCTGATTATGAATTTTTTATCCACAATTCATGAAGAAATCATTTAGAAGCCTTATCCAGCATTATTTTTTACTTTAATTGAGAAACTTTTATCGTTGTTTCTGATGAGTCACATGACGGAAATGATGAATTTTTAAACTATTTTTCTGACAAAAATTTTAATTGATTTTTTTTTTCAAATAGCAACGATAAAAATTCCTCTGATTTATTTATAGGAAAAACAATTCAAGCAAGTGGGATAAAAAATATTGTGATATTAAATAAAGGGGAAAGCGCAAATTTGCTTTTAAAAAGCTTATGTGACCACAATTTGCTTACTAGTGGGGCAGGAGTTGTAGTAGGAAGTGAAGGAATATGAAATTTATATGGAAATGGGATTGTTGCTTATGCTGAATCAGGATTGGAAAGTGCTGATAGTTATTACAGCTATGAAGGTTTAGCTTTTAAAAAATTTTTGAATTTGATATTAAGCTGTCCTTCAAGATTTGATCGTTTAGCATTGCTTGATTTTTTATATGAATATACAGTTGCCCATCACCCAATTTCAAATTTTACATTACTTAATACAAAAAATAGCAAAAAGATTATAGCAGGAAATATATTCAATGGAAATTTAACTATATATCAAGCTCTCACTTTTTCTGGAAATTCCTCAATTATTCCAAACTCTCCAACTACTAATGTCAATATATGGATTGCAGATGGCGCAACAAATCCAGGTGCCGCTCCTAACTATAATGTATCTGTAATAACAAATGGAGAATATTTTGCTTTGAATATATGAAAAAAGACCCACGCTTTAGACGGCTTCAGTATAACAGTCTCTCATACTGATTGCGGAGTAACAACATATACTAGTGCTTATGGAGTTTTATGCTTTTCAAAATTACTAGCAACTCCTGGTGTCGGCTTTTTGACTACTCCTTATGCATTTATGACAATTCCCTATATTTACACCTTAAGATATTTAAATTGTTCAATCCCTAACATTTCTCCATACGCACCTTCAGTTATCACCGAAAACAATACAGCGTTTCCTGAGTTTATGACTGTCGCAAAGGGTGCATTAGACAATACAAGGGTCATTTTTGATCTTGCGATAATTTTTGGATGAAAAAACTTTATTGTTTTATATGACGATAATAACATAGACAATTATAATTATTTTTTGAAAGAAATAGACGATTTTGGTATGAATATTGTCAATAGTCCTGACTTACGAAAAATGGATGTTTATTATACTTTGGACAAATATCCTCAATGAAAAGATAAATTTGAAAGAATAATCAGCTTAAAAGCAAGACTTTATGTGATTTTTTTGACTGCTCCTTATTGGTTTCATGTGGTAGAAAGCTTTTACGACACAGGATTAGCAGTAGGTGATGCAGTGTTTTTATCAAATGCAAGAGTTGCCTATGCAGTTATATGAGAACTAGATCTTGTACAGCGAAGAAAGCTTACAGAACTTCTTTTTGGGGCTGTAATTATTGCACAAGCTGAATGAATTGGAGAATATGGAGAAACGTTAAGAAATGAATTTGAAAAAGAATATATGTATGGGACAGATTTTCGTTGTTTAGCATTTGATGCTGCAATGTTGCTTCTCAATGGGATAAAATATACTATAGAACAAGGTCAAAATGTCAAAAATTATCAAATTATGAATAATAATTTGAGAAGACAAAGATTTACAGGATGCTCTGGGACTGTATCTATTGAATCTGGAGGGAATGAAAGAAGCGTTCCCACAATAGGGATTTATAATATCAGATGGGATGAAGCTTCACAATCATTATATGAAAAGCTTGCAGGATTATATGATGTCAGTAGTATTCAACTGATAACTTTTTATAATGAAATAATATGATATGATAATTCCACAACAACACCAACTGATCTAATTATATATGAAAATGGATGCCCATTTCCTGAAAAAGATATTTCTCGCTCTGAAAAAGGTGCTGGGGTGTTGTATGGAATCACAATATCGATAACAATTTTAGCTATTATTGAATCTTTTTTGATTTGGAAAAGATTCTGAAAAGATATAAAAATTGAAAAATTGATAATCCCTGTGCATGCGCATATTGAAGATTATATATTGATGACAATTATTGTTATTGATTTTTTTCAATTTATTTCGCAAGGTCCACATATAGATGCATTATTTCCAGGGTTTTCAAATATATGCAATTATTTTTTGATAAATTTTGATTCTTCAATTTCAAAGAATTCTTATTGACTATATTTATATGTTGCAATGATAATTTCTTGCTACTGGATTTTCTCATCATTTATTTTAATTTTCAAGAAAATCCATATTCTGGATTATGCTAGAAAAATCGCAATTCTTATCCTCCCTATTATTGGAAATATGGTGTTTTTACCTATGATTTCAGTGCTTTTTAGTATTTTTCAGTGTAATAAAGGAATTAGTATGGACATCACAGATTCTTTTATAAAATATGACTGCACCACAAATTGTTGGGATAATCAATATATTATATGAGGAATTTTTTCAATAGCTTCATTAATAACTTATATCCCTTTAGCTATTTATTTTAAATTTTATTATGAGACTGCGAATGAACAAATTAATATAAGAACAAGACCACTTTTCATTTTGGAAAAATCAATTTTTCAAATACTTTTGGTTGTTGCGAATAAAACTATAAAAGAGTACAATGAATCCTTACATGGCCTTTTCTGCATTATTCTTTTGATTATGCTTATTATTTTATGTTTTATTCATTACCCTTATAATTATAATAGACTGAATCTTTGGCTGGTTATATCTTATTTTGCTGTTTTATGAAGTTTCATTTTGTCATCAATTTATTGGCTTACAGAATTTGATTACTCACCATTGTGGTATACTCTTCAATATTTTGTGTGGTTTATTTTAATTGGAGTAGGATTTTTCATACAGAGAAAGCATTATCCAAGTTTATTATTGGATGAAAAGTCAACAAATATAGCAATATTTTTCAAATTTTCAATGGGTGGCAAAATTCATGCTGATTTTATAAATCAAATTAAAAAAGAAAGAAAAGAAACGCACTATTTTAGAGAAGAAAAAAAACAAAATTATGAACAATCTGATCTTTCAGAGATTAAGATAGATATTTCATCGGAATAATTAAACATTCATTTTTAAATAAAAGTAAATAAAAGCTTGGCTATTAGAATATTGCATCTTTATAAATCTTAGGTTCTTTTATAAGGAATGATTATAGGCATACCACTGACATAAAAAATGCACCATAAAAGGAAAATTTTCATTGAATTCACTGATGATTTATTTACTTATAACGGTTTATTTTGAAACAAACATATTAATGAGTATATTAACATAAGGACAAAGATAATGTTTGTTTTGAAACAATAATTTATTAGTGATAATTATAGCAATTCATATAAAGTAAAATTTATGTTGAATTATTGAATAAGATTTTGCATGATATTCATCTCAGTGCTTTTTTATTATATATACTTTTAGCAAGCATCTTATAATTTTCATGAATTTTTGATTGATTTTTCTTTTTTTTTTGGAATTACATTTAAATTTTTTTTTAAATTTATTTGCTGGCCAAATTCGAATCTCAAATATTATGATTTATACTTAATAATCAGCAGAATACTTTAAAAATCGTCAATTATTGAGCTTTTAGCGCGAATTTCATTATTTCAGGTAAGTAAAGTTATTATAAGTTTATCAATTCTTTTAATTTGCATAATTTTTCAAAAATATTTAAAACAAAATCACTTTTAAAAAGCAAATTAAACATTTATAATTAAAATTAACTATAACGCTTCTGAATTTCTTATTAATATCCACACTATTGCATATTTCTTATTTATTATATGCAATAATAAAAATTATTTCCAGATTATAAGAAGACATTCAGTTAAGCAATATTATTTTACTCTAAATAGTTTTAATCAAATAAAATTTATTATTAAGGTTGCTTCATAGATCTTAAGAAATGAAACATTTTACTGATTAAGCAAACAATCAAATCAAAAATATGAAATATCTTAAATAATAAAAAATATTAAAACCTTGACTAAAGCTCACATTGGCTTATAAATACACTAAAATAAAATATTATTCTAAAAATTAATAAAAATAAGCAATGAGTGTTTTGTTAACTTTGCTATGCGGGATTTTTCTTGCTAAAGGCCAGTTTATTGTTGAAATAGTTTATAGTCCTTACACAAACAAAGAGCTTGCTTTAAATATAACTGCTCAGTTGGAAAATAATTTTCAAGGCCAGTTTGAATTTTACCTGAGCTATATTGAGTCTCTTGAAAATATTTTTGAGGACATAAATTCCCCAGATATAATTTTTGATCTCACTTTCAGTGCTTCATTGTCAGAGTCCATCAAAAAGCTTGCTGAAGAGATGCACTTTATCATCGTTTCAATTAATCGACCATATGGCACTTATTCCAATTGAGAGTTTTTTACCCACACTTCATGAGAAAAT
Organism: Blepharisma undulans; assembly: GCA_949751825.1. Classification (NCBI taxonomy): domain Eukaryota; phylum Ciliophora; class Heterotrichea; order Heterotrichida; family Blepharismidae; genus Blepharisma; species Blepharisma undulans. The sequence goes on from CATKHM010000002.1 coordinate 29,233, forward strand.
CAACTTCAAGTCTTATCAAGCATAATTTCTTATTTTAATTGAGAAACTTTTATAGTGATTTCTGATGAATCCCACGAAGAAAATGATGAATTTTCTGCTTACTTTGCGAATAAAAATTGGAATTGATTTTTTTTTTCAAACAGTAATGAAAAGAGCTCTTCTGATTTATTTTTAGGAAAAGTAATTCAAGCAAGTGGAATAAAAAATATTGTGATATTAAATAGAGGAGAGAGCACTAATTTGCTATTGAAAAGTCTTGTAGAGCAATACTTGCTTATTCTTGGGACTGGGGTTGTTATTGGAAGTGAAGGTGCATGAGGATTATATGGAAATGGGGTTATTGCTTATGCAGAATCAGAACTGGAAAATGCTTATAACTATTACACATATGAAGCTTTAGCATTTATAAAATTTTTGAAATTGATGATACATTTTGCTTCAAAGCCTGACCCTTTTTCTTTACTTGAATTTTTGAATTCAAAAACAGTCAATCATTGCCCAATTTCCAATTTCACATTGCTGAATACAGCAAATAATAAGCTTAATATTGCAGGGAACATTTTTAATGGAAACTTGTCAATATCAAATCTTTTAATTTATCCAGGAAACTCTTCAAAAATCCCCAACTCTCCCACTACTGCCATAAACATCTGAATGGCCAGTGGAACCACAAATATAGGAGCTGCTCCTGATATTGTCGTATCAGAATTATCAATAGCAGAAAATTTCGCCTTGGACTATTGAAAAAGCATACATGCCTTAGATGGCTTTGAAATAACAGTAACAAATACTGATTGTGGCGCATCAATATACAACGCTACTTATGGAGTTTTTTGCTTTTATCAATTGCTCGCTACTCCTGGTGTTGGCTATTTAGTATCACCTTTACCATACATAGACATCGCCTATATATACACATTGAGAGCCTTGAATTATTCAATACCTCAGATCTCTCAATATGCTGCTTTTGGAGGCTTGGAAAATCAAACGGTTTATCCAGAGTTCATGAGGGTCGCTAGAAGTGATAGCTATAACATACAAGTTATATTTAATCTCTGTGTGATTTTTGGATGAAAAAATATAGTAGTTATATATAGCAATAGCAGTCTTGATGATTATAATTATTTTGTCACAATGGCTAAACAATTTAATGTGAAAATTGTAAATAGCCCTGAATATCGGTTAATTGATACTTATTATACACCTGCAAAGTATCCTCAATGAAAGTGATGGTTTGAAGGCATAATAAAATTAAAAGTGAGACTTCTTGTTCCTTTGTTGATTCCTCCTTATGGGTTTTATATAGCTCAAAGCTTTTATGATGCAGGAGTGAGAAGGGAAGATATAATTGTGCTATCTAATTCTCGTATTGCGTATTCTATGCAATGGCTAAATGATCCTGACCAGATAGCAAAACTTATTGAAATATTTGATGGATCAGTTATTGCTACACAAGCTGAGTGGATTGGAGGTTATGGACAAATGCTGAAAAAAGAATTTACAAGGAATTATTCTAATTTAACAGATTTCCGCTGTTTAGCATTTGATTCTGCAATGCTTTTACTTAAAGGGATAAAGTTTACAGTGCAGCAAGGTCAGAATACAAAGGATTTTGCTTCAATGAATAGCAATCTCAGAAAGCAAAGATTTACAGGATGCTCAGGAACAGTGTCAATTGAACAAGGAAGCAATGAAAGAAGCTTACCTACAATTGGGATTTATAATGTAAGGCTGGATACTAAGGCTAATGCATTATATGAAGTTCTCGTAGGGCTTTACGATCCTGGCAGTTCTCAATTGATCTCTTTATTTAATGAAATTTATTGATTTGATGCCACCACTGTTTTACCTGCTGACTTAATAATATACGAAAATGGCTGCCCTTTTCCTAAAAAACAAATATCTCGCTCAGAAAAAGGCGCTGGAGTATTTTATGGAATGGCAGCAGGATTAGTAGTTATTACAATTTTTTATTCTTATTTATTTTGATGCAAATTATGAAAAAATATAAAATTCGAAAAATTGATAATTTCTGCACCTGCTCAGTTTGAAGACTATATTCTCATGGGGGTTGTGGCAATAGACTTTTTTCAATTTATATCCCAAGGCCCAGATATAGGCTGATTATTCTTTTGGTTGTCTAGACTATGCTCCTATTCAATGACTAATTTTGATTCTTTTGTTACTCGCAGTGATTATTGGATATATTTATACACTGCTTTGATTATTTCATGCTATTGAGTGTTTTCTGCTTTTATTTTGGTTTTTAAGCTAAATAAGCTTAATGATTTGCTATTGAAGTATGCTAGAACATTTGCAAGGCTTTTATTGCCGATAATTGGAAATATAGTATTTGTGCCTATGGTTTCAGTGCTTTTAAGTCTTTTCCAATGTGATGAAGGAATCAGTGATGACATATCTGACTCATTTATAAGGCATGACTGTACAACTTATTGTTGGAATAAGAAATATAGCTTATGAGCATTTTTTTCATTAATTTCGCTGCTTACTTATATACCTCTTTCTATATATTTCAGATATCACTATGAAATTATCAATGATCACATCAACATAAGAACAAAGCCAGCTTTCATTTTACTGAAGTCTGTTTTACAGGTAAGCATTATTGCTATGAGTCAAACTATAAAAATTTATAGTCAATCTTTGCATGGTCTTTGCTGTAGTGTCTTATTTTTTTTATTTATTTTATGATGTTTTAAGGAAAATCCTTATAACTATTCTCGGATAAATTTTTGGGCGATTATGTCATATTTCGGAGTTTTATGAAATTTTATTTTATCTTCAATTTATTGGGTTGCAGAATTTGAATCACAAGGACTCTGAATTACTCTTCAAATCTCTATATGAGCGATTTTAGGAATTGCTGGTATTCTAATTCAATGGAAATTGATCCCAAGCTTACTATTAACAGCTGAGCCACCAGACATTGCTATTTTTTTCAGATTTTCAATAGGAACTATGGTGACAGCTGCAGAAATAAATAAAATAAAAAAAGAAATTGCTCAAAATAACACCTTTGTTGAAGGAAAATTGCCAAACTTTAACAATACAACTTACTTTTCGAATGAAAAGGATAATCACATGGTATCAGAATAAAGCTGATTTTAAAAAGAAAACACTAATTTCTAAATGAATTATTTGTTTGAATATTGTTTAAACTTACTAGAATTAATATTTTAAATTTATTTTCTATTGAAACATTCTTTCATTAACGAATTATTAAAATTCTTAG
>CATKHM010000002.1:32585-49165 GCA_949751825.1 Blepharisma undulans
TTAGAAAGTTAAAATTCAAAAAAAATATGAAAATCCAAGTGAAGAATCTGCATTTATAGATATTGTTTGTAATAAACTTAAAAAATGACGAATTTAAAATATTTAAACAGAGCCCAGAGATTGCCTTGAGGAATTCAATATTCATCCAAAGCAACACTTATCTTTTGCATTTAAAATTGCTGAATATACGAGTTGACAAGTAACTATATTCTCTCTTTGTTAATTCACTGAGTTGTCTTGGGCAGAAGTTTTCCAAGCAAAAACTCGTTAAATTTTAATAATAATTTTGATTTTAGAAAATAGAACTCTGAATAATTAAATGTTTTAGATTTTACTGATGAATCTTTTATATGCTAATTTTTGAATAATAAATATCAAATTAAGTGGCAGAGTATTCTTTAAAAATTAATCAATTAGAAGAAGTTTTAACAACAATAAATAATGCTTTATATAAGTTAATCAATTTTTTATTTTGCACTTGCAATTAAAATTTCAAAAAATTCAAAGTTATTTCAAATTAAATGAATCATTTGATTAATTTTGATAAAAATATGATATCTTACAAATTATTTTGAAATCAAATAATGTTTATTATTGAGACAGGCTGAAAGATCTCAAAATATTAAAATTTTTTTATTTATCACGCCATTTAAATATCAAATATGAAACTTCTTTGATAATTTAAAAACATTTTAACCTTTGCTAAAGCTCGTATTTATTGATAAATATAGTAAAAAATTCATTTATTTGTAAAAAAAAAAATTGTATATAAAAACAATGAGTGTTTTGTTAAATTTTATATGCGGGATTTTTCTTGCTAAAAGCCAGCTTATTGTTGAAATAGTTTACAGTCCTTACACAAACAAAGAGCTTGCTTTAAATATAACTACTCTGCTGGAAAATAATTTTCAAGGCCAGTTTGAATTTTACCTGAGCTATATTGAGTCTCTTGAAAATATTTATAAGGACATAAATTCCCCAGATATAATTTTTGATCTCACTTTCAGTGCTTCATTGTCAGAGTCCATCAAAAAACTTGCTGAAGAGATGCACTTTATCATCGTTTCAATTAATCGACCATATGGCACTTATTCCAATTGAGAGTTTTTTACCCACACTTCATGAGAAAACCAACTTCAAGTCTTATCAAGCATAATTTCTTATTTTAATTGAGAAACTTTTATCGTGATTTCTGATGAATCACACGATGAAAACGATAAATTTTCTGCTTACTTTGCGAATAAAAATTGGAATTGGTTCTTTTTCTCAAACGGTAATGATAAGAGCTCATCTGAATTATTTATAGGAAAAGTAATTCAAGCAAGTGGAATAAAAAATATTGTAATATTGAATAGAGGAGAAAGCTCTAATTTGCTATTGAAAAGTCTTGTAGAGCAATACTTGCTTATTCTTGGGACTGGGGTTATTATTGGAAGTGAAGGTGCATGAGGATTATATGGAAATGGGGTTATTGCTTATGCAGAATCAGAACTGGAAAATGCTTATAACTATTACACATATGAAGCTTTAGCATTTATAAAATTTTTGAAAATGCTTGTAAATTTTACTTCAAAGCCTGACCCTTTTTCTTTACTTGAATTTTTGAATTCAAAAACAGTCAATCATTGCCCAATTTCCAATTTCACATTACTGAATACAGCAAATAGTAAACTTAATATTTCAGGGAATATTTTTAATGGAAATTTGGCAATATCAAATCCTTTAACTTATCCAGGAAACTCTCCAATAATCCCCAACTCTCCCACTACTGCCATAAACATCTGAATGGCCAGTGGAACCACAAATATAGGAGCTGCTCCTGATATTGTCGTATCAGAATTATCAATAGCAGAAAATTTCGCTTTGGACTATTGAAAAAGTATCCATTCTTTAGATGGCTTTGAAATAACAGTAACAAATACAGATTGTGGTTCATCAATATATAATGCTACATATGGAGTTTTTTGCTTTTATCAATTACTTGCGACTCCTGGTGTTGGCTATTTAGCATCGCCATATCCAAATATTGCCCTTGCTTATATCTACACATTGAGAGCCTTGAATTATTCAATACCCCAGATCTCCCAATATGCTGCTTTTGGAGGCTTGGAAAATCAAAAGGCTTATCCAGAGTTCATGAGAGTTGCCAGAAGCGATAAATACAACATACAAGTTATATTTAATCTCTGTGTAACTTTTGGATGGAAAAATATTATGGTTGTATATGAAAATACAAGCTATGATAATTATGTGTATTTTTTAGAAATGGCAAAGCAATTTAATGTGAAAATTGTAAATGGCCTTGAATATAGAAATATTGATACTTATTATACTCCAGACATGTATCCTAAATGAAAGTGGTGGTTTGAAGGGATAATAAAATTAAAAGCGAGACTTCTTGTTCCTTTACTTCTTCCTCCTTATGCATTTTATGTAGCCCAAGGCTTTTATGACACAGGCACGAGAAGAGGTGATATGATTATTTTATCCAATGCTCGTATTGCTTATTCTATGACATGGTTGACTGATCCAGAAGAGATAAAAATGCTTATTGAGATATTTGCTGGGACAGTAATTGCTGTGCAAGCTGAGTGGATTGGAGAATATGGGCAAATGCTAAAAAAAGAGTTCACAAGAAATTATTCTAATATAACGGATTTTCGCTGCTTAGCATTTGATGCTGCAATGTTTCTGCTTAATGGAATAAAATTTACGGTTCAGCAAGGACAGAATACTATGGATTCTACAGTAATGAATAGAAATTTGAGAAAGCAACGGTTTACAGGATGCTCAGGAACGGTATCAATTGAGCAAGGAAGCAATGAAAGAAGCTTGCCTACAATTGGAATTTATAATGTAAGACTTGATGTTAAAGCTAACGCATTATATGAAGTTCTTGTAGGGCTCTACAACCCTGGTAGTTCTCAATTGATTTCATTATTTAGTGAAATTTACTGATTTGACACTACTACTGTATTACCTACTGACTTAATATATTATGAAAATGGTTGCCCTTTCCCTAAAAAAGAAATATCTCATTCAGAAAAAGGCTCTGGTGTGTTTTATGGAATTGCATCAGGATTAGTCATTATTACATCTGTTTATGCTTTGGTAATTTGAAAAAAAAATTGAAAGATACAAAAATTGAAAAATTAATAACTCCTGCACCAGCTCAATTCGAAGACTACATCCTTATGGGAGTTGTGGCAATAGATTTTTTTCAATTTATATCTCAAGGGCCAGATATAGGCTGACTATTCTTTTGGCTATCAAGATTATGCTCGTATTCGATGATTAATTTTGATTCTTCTGTTACTCGCAGCGATTATTGGATTTATTTATATACTGCTTTGATTATTTCTTGTTATTGAATGCTTTCAGCTTTAATTTTGATTTTTAAGCTAAATAAGCTTGATAGCTGACTGTTGAAGTATACTAGAACATTTGCTAGGCTTTTATTGCCGATAATTGGAAATATAGTGTTTGTGCCTATGGTTTCGGTGCTTTTAAGCCTTTTCCAATGCGATGAAGGAATCAGTGATAACATATCTGACTCTTTTATAAGGCATGACTGCACAACTTATTGTTGGAATAATAAATATATTTTATGAGCATTTTTTTCATTAATTTCGCTGCTTACTTATATACCGCTTTCTATATATTTCAGATATCACTATGAGATTATCAATGACCACATCAACATAAGAACAAAACCAATTTTTATTTTACTGAAATCTGTTTTACAGGTAAGCATTATTGCAATGAGCCAAACTATAAAAATTTATAGTCAATCTTTGCATGGTCTTTGCTGCAGTGTCTTGTTTTTATATTTATTTTATTTTGCTTGAAGGAAAGTCCTTATAATTATTCCAGAATCAATCTTTGAATGATATTTTCTTATTTAGGAATTTTATGGAATTTTATTTTATCTTCAATTTATTGGGTCACAAAATTTGAGTCGGAAGAGCTCTGGATTACTCTTCAAGTATCAATATGGGTAATATTAGGAATCGCTGGCTTTCTTATTCAATGAAAGCTGATTCCAAGTTTGTTATTAACAGGCAAGCCACCAGACATTGCTATCTTTTTCAGATTTTCAATTGGAACTCAGGTTACAGCTGAAGAGATTAATAAACTGAAAAAGGAAATAGCTCAAAATAACACCCTTGGTGAAGAAAAATTGCCAAATTACAATAAGCAAACTTACTTTTCTAATGAAAAGGATAATACGGTATCAGAAAGAGCAGCTCTTTCAAAATAAAAGTAGTAATTTCAATTAAAAATTATTTGTTTAAATATTGTCCAAAAAAATCCTTGTATTAAAAATCTTAGAATAATTAAACTATTCATTTCCTATAGAGGTGTATATTCGGTTACAAAATTTTAAATAAAAAAAGTTTGAATTATCTAAAAGTTGCATAAAACCATTTTTTAAAATTTCTCGAAGGATTGAATAACTGATTTTTTCAATTAATCTTAAAATTTTTTAATTTGCTTGGGTTTTATAAGCTTAATAGCCAAAATGAATAGTCTCAAATAGCATTATAGAATAAGAAGCAGTGCATATGCCAAAAACTTATATTCAAATATGAAGGTCAATGAAATTCTATTAATTGAAATCAGGAGCAAATATAAGAGATGAAAATATTTATGCGATAATTTTCTTAGTACTCAAAAAGAAGATAGATAATGCTAAAATAACAATAAAAAGTTGATATATTCCTTATAAAATACCTCAAATAATAAATCAGCAATGGTTCTCATATTAGCCTTGCTCTGTGAGATTATTCTTATCAGTAGTCAACTAATTGTTGATATAGCTTATAGTCCTCACACCAATAAAGAACTTGTTTTAAACATCACTTCATTTCTAGAAATCAATTTTCAAAGCTATGTTGAATTTCACCTGAACTATATTGAAACATCTGTTTATGATTTTCAAGCAATAAATACCTCAGATATAATTTTTGACCTTACTTTTAGTACTTCATTATCAGAATCCATCAAAAAGCTTGCTGAAGAGAAACATTTTATAATCGCTTCTATCAATAGACATACGGCACTTATTCCAATTGAGAATTTTTTATCCATAACTCGTTAGAAAACCAACATAAAGCTTTATCAAGCATTATTTCTTATTTTAATTGAGAAACTTTTGTGGTGATTTCTGATGAAGCATATCCCCAAAATGATGGACTTTTTAGCTATTTTTCTGGAAAAAATTGCGAGTGATTCTTTTTTGCAAATAATAATGATAAAAATTCTTCTGATTTGTTTATAGGTAAAGTGATTCGAGCAAGTGGAATGAAAAATATTGTGATATTAAACAAAGGAGAAAGTGCTAATTTGCTATTGAAAAGTCTAGAAGAGCAAAACTTGCTTTCTCTTGGAACTGGAATTATTGTGATGCGAAGGTACATGAGATTTGTATGGAAATGGGATAATTGCTTATACAGAATCAGGATTAGAAAGTGCCAATAGCTATTACACTTATGAATCCTTGGCATTTATAAACTTTTTAAAGCAGATTGTTTCAAAACCTGACCCTTTTTCTTTGCTTGAATTTTTTAATAAAAACACGATTGATCATCATCCAATACCAAATTTTACACTTCTGAATACAGTAAATAATAAAAAAGTTATAGTAGGAAATATCATTAATGGGAATTTGGCTATATGAAATCCTCTGATTTATCCAGGAAACTCTCTAATGATTCCAAATTCTCCAACTACTGGTGTCAATATATGAATTGCAAGTGGAACTACCAATCCAGGGTCATCTCCTTCTATTGCTGTATATGGGCTCGCAAAAGCAGAGTTTTATGCTTTAAAATATTGAAAACGTACATATGCGTTAGATGGCTTTGAAATCACAGTAACTGAAACTGATTGTGGAGCATCTGAATACAACTATACATATGGCTATTTCTGCTTTTCTCAACTTCTTGCTACTCCTGGAGTAGGATTTTTAGTAACACCTTATCCCTATGTAGATATCGGCTATATCTACACTTTAAGAAGCATAAATTATTCAATACCTCAGATTTCTCAGTATGCTCCTTTTCCTGCATTAGAAAATCAAACGATGTTCCCAGAATTCATGAGGGTAACTAAAAGCGATAAATTCAATATACAAGTTATTTTTAATCTTGCAGTGACATATGGCTGAAAACATATCATGGTTTTTTATGATGATACTAGTGTAGACAATTATGAATATTTTTTATCTTTAGCGAAAAAATATAATATGGAAATTGTCAATGGTCCTGATCTCAGAAGAATCGACACATTTTATACGACGGCAGACTATGAAAACTGAAGGTGGTGGTTCGAAGGTGTAGTAAAATTGAAAGCAAGACTTATTTTTCCTCTACTGATTCCTCCTTATGCATTTTATGTAATTGAAAGTCTTTACGATACAGGAATGAGAAGAGGAGATGCCATTATTTTGGCTCAGTCCAGAATTGCTTATTCTATGTGATGGCTGACTGAACCAGCAGAAATAGAAAAACTTATTGAGTTGCTTGTGGGAGGAATTATTGCTACACAAGCTGAATGGATTGGAGAATATGGAGAAATGCTTAAGTGGGGATATATAAATGAGTATGATTGAGGATGAGAATATCGATGTTTAGCTTTCGACTCTGCAATGCTTCTTTTGAATGGAATAAAATATACTATATTGCAGGGTGAAAATACTAAAGATTTCCAAGTTATGAACAGAAATCTGAGAAAGCAAAGATTTACAGGATGTTCAGGAACTGTATCAATTGAGCAAGGCAGTAACCAAAGAAGTTTACCAACAATTGGAATTTATAACTTAAAATATTCTTATGAAATTAAAGGATTGACTGAGGATCTTGTAGGATTTTTTGATCCTGGCAGTTCTCAATTTATCTCTTTATTTAAAGAAATTATTTGATATGATAACATTACTGTGGTACCTACTGACTTGATAATTTATGAAAATGGCTGTCCTTTTCCTAAAAAACAAATTTCGCACTCAGCAAAAGGCTCTGGGGTATTTTATGGAATTGCAATAGGATTAGTAATTATTACATCTGTTTATTCCTTTTTAATTTGGAAAAAGTCATGAAAAAACATAAAAATAAAAAAACTCAAAAATCAAGCAAATGCCCATTTTGAAGATTATATTCTCATGGCGATTGTGGCAATTGACTTTTTTCAATTTATTTCTCAAGGGCCAGATACAGACTGATTCATTTTTTGGCTATCTAGATTATCCTCTTATTCAATGATTAATTTTAATTCTTCTGTTTCTGGTACTGATTACTGAATATATTTATATACAGCAATGATAATATCTTGCTATTGAGTGTTTTCAGCCTGCCTTCTGCTTTTCAAGCTAAATAAACTTGATAGTTGGCTATTAAAATATGCTAGAGATTTTACTAAGCTTTTGCTGCCAATAATTGGAAATATAGTGTTTGTACCTATGGTTTCAGTGCTTTTAAGTCTTTTCCAATGTGATGAAGGAATCAGTGATGACATATCTGACTCTTTTATTAGGCATGACTGCACTACCTATTGCTGAAATAATAAATATGCTTTATGAGCATTTTTTTCATTAATTTCACTGCTTACTTATATACCTCTTTCTGTATATTTCAGATATCAATATGAAATTATCAATGATCACATCAACATAAGAACAAATCCAATTTTTATATTGCTGAAATCTGTTTTGCAGGTAAGCATTATTGCTATGAGCCAAACTATAAAAATTTATAGTCAATCTTTGCATGGTCTTTGCTGCAGTATCTTATTTTTCATATTTATTTTATTATGCTTGAAGGAAAGTCCTTATAATTATTTCAGGATAAACTTTTGGTTTTTTATTTCTTGCTTAGGAATTTTATGAAATTTTATTTTATCATCAATTTATTGACTTACAGAGTTTGATTCAAAAGAATTATGAATCACTCTTCAAGTCTCAATATGGTTTATCTTCGCAATAGCAGGTATTTTGATTCAAATGAAATTAATACCAAGTTTGTTAATAACAGCCAAGCCGCCAGATATCGCTTTATTTTTCAAATTTTCAATAGGAACTAAAGTTACGGCTGAAGAAATTAATAAAGCTAAAAAGGAAATTACTGAAAATAAAGACTTGGATGATAGTCAAGTTTACATTTCAATTGAAAAGGCAAATATTTTAACTTAATATTTAAATTATTATTCCAAATCTATAATTATCATTTATTTGAGACCATACTTGATATATTTATTTTGTCATAAACTGACAAATAAGAAATATTTTGCTAATGATTCATGCGACTCTTGTTATAAGGTTTTTTGTAGCATATATATATATAAAATACACAGATAAATATTATATAGTAACCCATGCAATGATTGATTCGATGCTTTCACTATTTTATTGAGAACAATTACACTGATTTGGGAGACACTTTTTCAGCGTTAAAAAAAGAGATTGAGTGTTTTATATTTATATACTCATGAGAAATAATTAAATTTATTTTAAAATAAATAACTACACAAGGTCATGAAAATATAATATAAAACATATTATATAAATGCTCTAATTAAATTTTTAATATTGTTAAAGATTATTCTGATAGCATATTTGCCTTAGAAGTTGTATAAATTGATTGAGAATCAACATTTGGCAAAACTTCTTTGATAAATATTCTATCCTCTGTTCTTTCTCTTCTCATTTTATTGATTTCTATAGCAGAAATTTGACTTCCTATAGAGAATCTAAAAAAAATTGCAATATCAAGTCCTTTTTCAGTGCGTAATAAGCTAGGAAGTCATTTTCATTGAATTAAAATGCCAGCGATCACCAATATAATCCATGCCAAATATTGAAGCGAAGTTCACATTATTACAGACTCATATTTTGTAAGCCAATAAATAGATGATAAAATAAAACTCCATAAAATCCCAAAATATGAAATAATAAGCCAAAAATTCATTCTGCTATAGTTGTAAGGACTTTGCTTGAAGCTCAGCATAATCATTATAAGCATAAGAATAATATAGCAAAGCCCATGCAAGGACTCATCATAAATTTTTAACGTTTTACTCATAATAACAATAATAACCTGAAAAACAGTTTTTTCGAGAATAAATATTGGTTTTGTTTTTATATTTATAAAATGATTGAGATTTTCGTAAAAATATCTAAAATAAATTGTTAGAGGAATATAGGCCAATAAAGAAGCTATTGAGAGACTTCCTCATATAAAATATCTGCTATCTCAACAATATACTGTGCAATCTTGCCTGATAAAAGAATCAGTAATTTTTAGACCAGTTCCTTGATCACACTGAAAAAAGCTTAAAAGTATTGAAATAGAGGGTAAAAATAATGCATTACTGATTATAGGTAATAAGAGCAAGGAGATATTTCTAGCATGTCTCAATATCACGTAGTCACATTTTCTTGACCTCGGTATCAGAATTAATGCAATAAAAATTCAATAACAAGAAATTGATAATGCAAAATATAAATAATATCAATACATATTCCCAACTACAGAAGAGTCAAAATTAGCCATCGAATAACTGCATGCCTTAGATAATCATAAAAATGATTCAGAAATGTCAGGCCCTTGAGAAATAAATTGTAAAAAATCTATACCTAAAATTCCCATCACACTATAATCTTCAAATTGAATTTGGACAGGAAATGCCAGTTTTTCTATTTTAATATGTTTTCAAAGTATTTTTCATATAAAAGAAGCTTCAATAATGGTAATAATTATTAATGCGCCTGAAATTCCATATAAAACTTCAGAGCCTTTTTCAGATCGAAATATTTCTTTTTGAGGAAATGGGCAGTTATTTTCATATACTATTTCGTCAGTAGGAGTATTTGTTGTGTTATCATACCATATAATACTGCTATATAAAGTGATCAACTGCATGCTGCTAATATCATATTTTCCTACAAGGTTTTCATATAATAATTTCGTGCTATTATCTCATCTTATATTATAAATTCCTATAGTAGGAAGGCTTCTCTGATTACTTCCTTGCTCAATTGATACAGTCCCTGAGCATCCCAAAAATTTTTGTTTTCTCATATTACTATTCAACACTCCATAATCCCACACATTTTTGCCTTGTTTTATTGTAAATTCAATCCCGTTCAAAAGTAACATAGCAGCATCAAATGATAAACAGCGAAAATCAGTAGAACCATTATAAGATTTAATACACTCGTTTTTCATTTCTTTTCCAAAATCTCCAATCCATTCTGCTTGTGTTATAATAACGGTTCCATATAAAATTTCAATAAGTTTTCTAAGCTGCACTGGGTCATTTTCCCAAACAAGAGAATAAACAACTTTTGCATTAAATAAGAAAATAGCGTCACCTCTTCTGAGTCCTGCATCATAAAAACTTTCAACTACATGGAATCAATAAGGAGGAGCAAAAAAAATAATATAAAGCTTGATTTTTAAATTAATTATATCTGAAAATCAATTTTTTCAATCTGGGTATTTATCTATAGTATAATATGAAGCCAGCATTCGTAGATCAGGGCTATTTACTATTTCTATATTAAATTGATCAATTTTCGCCAATAGATAGTTATAATTATTCACATTTTGTGAATCATAAATTACTATAATTTTTTTTCATCCAAAAACAACTGCAAAATCTAAGAGGACTTGAATATTAAATCTCACATCTTTGGTAACTGTCATAAACTCAGGATACATTGTTTCATTTTGCAAATAAACGGAAGGGGCATAAGGAGAAACATTTGGTATTGAGCAATTTAAAGATCTTAATGTATTGATATAGCCGATTGCAATAAATGGATAGAGAGATGTTAAATAGCCTACTCCAGGAGTACTAAGTAACTTAGAAAAACAAGAAAATCCTAAAGTTGCATTATAAGCTAACGCCCCACAGTCTGTATGTGTTACTGTTATATCAAAGCCATCTAAAGCATGTATGCTTTTTCAATAGTTTAAAGCTAAATATTCGCCAAGCATTGATCTGGTTGATAAAAGATCTGAAGGAGAATTTGGATTTGTTATGCCATCTGCTATCCATATATTCAGACTTGTTGTTGGAGAGTTTGGGGCTATTAAGGAATCTCCTGGGTATGTTAAAGGATTTGATATAGTAAGATTTTTATGAAAAATGTTTCCTGCAATATATTTTTTACCATTTTTTGTATTGAGAAGTGTAAAATTGGGAGCAGGATGATGATCTATGGTATTTTTGTTTAGAAATTCAAACAATTCTGAAGATTCAGAAGAAAAACTGAGGATTAGATTTAAAAAATTGATTATTGCTAGTCCTTCATAACTAAAATAGGTATCTGCATTTTCTGATCCTGATTCTGCATAACTGATAATTCCATTTCCATATAATCCTCATGAGCCTTCACTTCCTACAACTATTCCAGTACCATTTGCTAATAAATTTTGCTGTTCTAAACTTTTTAAGAGTAAATTTGCACTTTCACCTTTATTTAATATAACAATATTTTTGATCCCTGTTACTTGAATAACTTTTCCAATAAATAAATTTGCTGAATTCTGATCATTATTATTTGAGAAATAGTATCATTTGTAGTTTTTATCAAAAAAATAATTAAAAAATTCATCATTTTTGTTGTGAATCTTATCAGAAATCACTATAAATGTTTCTCAATTTAAATATGAAATAATGCTTCATAAAGCTTCAATTTGGTCTTTTCATGAGGAGTGAGTGAAGAATTCTCAGTCTGAAAATATGCCAAGAGGTCTATGAATGTTAAGTATAATAGCCTGCTTTTCCTCAGCAAATTCCTTAATTAATTTTGCGAATGATTCACTAAATGTGAGGTCTAAAATGATATTCTGGCTTCTTAAAGGGATTGTAAAATTTCAGATATCTTGAATATTAATAAGATTTAGCTCAAATTGGTCTTGAAAATGTTGTTCAATCAGAGCTGATACATCTGAAAGAAAGTTCAAATTTGTGAATGAGCTTCAAATTAGGTTCAAAATGAATGTTTTAGCAAGTATCATTATTAAAATGAAAAGCTCTTATATTTATAATATGAATACTCAATAATTAATTAACTTGGTAAGAATTGATGAATAGAAGTGCATGAATAAATGCATTTAAATTATATCTTTGCATTTATTATTTTATTTATTAGCTATTTTATATATCATTAAATTTGTAATTAATGTATCATACTTCTCATAAAATTAAAGCCATAATGCTAGAATTAAGTTTTGTGTCATTTGCATCAAAAAACAAGCAGAGGAAAATATAAAATAATTTACGTTATTAAAATTATTTAATAATTAAATATTTAATACGTATTTATTTTAACTTATTTATTAATTTATTTATGTATTTTTATCCTTCTAAGTCTTCAATCTTAAGCTTAAAAGAGGCACTTTCTGGCTGCATATGATCTATATTAAAGTGGTTTGTGGTATGACTTACAAAAACACTTCTTGATGAATCAGGATGAAAATCAATTTTTGGCTTATAATCTTTTTTATTGAATATTGCACTTTTGTTGAAATTTGGCAATTTTCCATATATATATGCATGATTCGAATCTATTTTATATTTAAGTCCTGCTTCTTTGATATCTTTATTTATTTCAGCAGCTGATATTGAACTTCCAAGCGAAAATTTAAAAAATTTCCCAATTTGAACACCTGGCTCAGTAAATAGCATTGTTGGAAAATATTTTTTCTGCATATAAAGTCCAAGAGCAATTAAAAAAAGCCAGCCTATGAATTGGGCTAATAGCCAAACTTGTGCTGATTTTTGAGGAACTGTTCAATATAAAGAAGATATGGAGACACTTCATAAAACTGCTAAATACGAAATAATTTGCCAAAGGTTCATACGACTGTCGTTATAAGGCTTCTTTTTGTAGCAAACGTATAAAAATATACACAAAAAAATATTGTATAGTAATCCATGCAATGATTGGTTAAATACTTTCACTGTTTTATTAAGAACAATTACGATGACTTGAAAGACACTTTTTAGCATCAAAAAGAGAGGCCGGGTTTTTATATTTATATATTCATGAGAAATATCCCAAAAAGGCCGAAAATAGATTGCTAGAGGGAGATAAAAAATCAAACAAAGCATTGAAAAAGTTGCTCATATTATATGAGATCCATGCCAACAAAAAGTCGAGCAGTCATTTCTTACAAAAGTATGGCTTAATCTTGACCCTATTTGCTGATCGCATTGAACTACATTTAAAAGAGTTGAAATAATAGGCAAAAATAGCATATTACCTATTATAGGCAATGACATTTTAGATAAAATCCTACTATAAACCCAAATAACATTATTTGATTTTTCCCCAAATTTAAAAATGTGTTTTATACAGAAAAAAATCCAAATAAAAACAACCCCAATTGAACAGTATGCAAATATCCACAGATTTTTACCTTTAGTAAGTCATCCAAGATTTATAGCAGCATAATGCGAAAAAATACCAGAAAAAGAATCATATTTTTTTATGTCTGGGCCAATAGATAAAAGCTGCAAAAAGTCAATAAAAATCATAATCATCGCTATATAATCTTCGAATTGAATTAATGTTTTTTCTGTCATTTCTTTGATATCAACTCGTCATCATTTTTTTCAAATATAAAAAGTCGCTATTATTGTGATTATTAAAATACTAAACGAAATCCCATACAAAATCCCAGCTCCATTTATCGAATACTCAATTTCATTATTATCGAATGGGCAGCCATTTTCGTTTATAATTTCATCTCTAGGCGTATTTGTTGTGTTATCATACCAATTGATTTTTTCATAAAATGCTAATAGTTGTTGGCTTCCTGGGTCATATCTTCCGACTATATATTCATATAAAAGACCATCATCGCTATCATATCTCATATTATAAATTCCAATAGTTGCTGAGCTTCTCTCATTGGAACTTGGATCAATAGAAACAGTCCCAGAGCAGCCTAAAAATTTTTGAAGCCTTAAATTAGTGTTCATTAATGTAGAATTTTCAACATTTCCTCCTTTTTCAATAGTATATTTTATTCCATGTAAAAGCAATGTGGCAGCATCGAATGAAAAACATCTAAAATCTGGGTTTTTTGTTGGATAAACTTGTAAAAAGTTGGATAAAATGGTTTTTCCGTAATCTCCAAGCCATTCTGCTTCACTTATAACAATTCCTCCATAAAGTACTTCTGACATTTTCGATAATTGCACTCTATCAGGCTCAGTGATAAAAGCAAAAGCAACTCTATTAGGAACTAAAATAATTATATCTCCTCTTCTAAATCCAGCCTCATATAAATCTTCCATAATATAAAACTCTGATGGAGGTGCAAAATTTATGATACAAGGTCTGATTTTTAAATTTTTCATGTTTATCATCCAGTCTTTATACTTATTGAAGTGGGTATGATTATAATTTTCCATAATCAGTCTATCCTCTGGAGAATTCACAATATTTATATTGGCAGATTCTAATTTTTGTATAAGATATTGATGGGTAAGTAAGCTTGAAGTTGAATTTTCACTAAATACCAACACATTTTTCCATCCAAAAATAAAAATTAGGTCGACCAAAATGTTACAGTGATAATAGTCGTTTCCAGCCATCCTTATTAGTTTTGGGAACATATTTTTATCTCCAAGGATTCCAAGAGGAGAATATTCAGATATCAGAGGAATTGAAATATTTAAATATTTCAATGATATAAGATTTCCGATTATTATTAAAGGATATGTTGATGTCAAAAATCCAACACCTGGTGTGCTTTTAAGTTTTGAAAAGCAATTTATTGAAAATGTTGGGTCATAAACTTCAGCTCCACAGTTTGTGTGAATTATTGAAATTTTAAAACCGTCGAAAAAATGATTCCTTTCAGCATATAAAATACCGAATTTAGCTCCAGTTTTTACAGCTTGAAAAGGACTATCTGGATATCCTAAAGGGTTTGCTGTGCCATCTCCCATCCAAATTGAGATATTTGTATATGGAGAGTTAGGTATTCCCAATTGATTTCCTGGAAAAGTCATATTATTTGACAAATACAAAACTCCTTCTGTGATTTTTCCTATTTCTATTTTTTGTTCATTTTGGCTATTTATTATAGTGTAATTCGGTACTGCATGATGGTTTACTGTATTAATTTCTAAAAATTCCCTTAAGGTCAAGGCATTATAATTTTCAGAAAATTTAAGCACTAAATTCAAAAATTTTATAATTGCTAATGATTCATAATGAAAATAGCTATCTGCATCATATAAACCTGATTCTGTATAAGAAATGACTCCATTTCCATATAAACCTCAGGATCCTTCATTTCCTACAATAATTCCAGTCCCTTTAATCAGCAAATTATAATCTTCCAAACTTTTTAAAAGCATTTTTGCACTTTCCCCACGATTTAGTATCACAATATTTCTTATCCCACTAGCTTTAATCACTTTTCCTATAAATAAATCCGATGAATTTTTAGAATTGCTATTTGAGAAATAAAATCAGCGGCAATCTTTATCAGAAAAACCCTCGAAAAGTTCTTTTTTATTATAATAAATTTCATCAGAAATTACGATAAATGCTTGCCAATTAAAATATGAAATAATGCTTGATAAAGCTTCAATTTGGTTTTCCAATGAACTATGTATAAAAAATTCCCAATCAGAATAGACACCTATAGGTTTTTTAATTTCAGCAATTATAAAATGCTGCTCTTCGGCGGCTTCTTTTATTTGCTTTGATAACGACTCACTAAAAGTAATATCAAAAATTATATCTGGGGTATTTATAAATCTTCGGATATCCCAAATGTCTGCAATATTGAGTAAATTAAATGAAAATTTGTATTGAAAATTTTCTTGCAGTAAAGCCGTCAAATTTGAGGTAAAACATGAATCTGTAAAAGGGCTGGCTACTATATCAACAGATAGCTGAGATTTTATTGGAATGATTGAGTGCAGTAGAAGCCATAAACCCATCATTAATTGTTAATTATTATATCTTAATATCAATTTTTTATAGGAACATATCTATATCTAAGATGTATAGATAAGCTATTTTTGGACATCCCTTTTCAATATCGCTTAATCTTGACACTCCTGCTTACTTTGAATTTATTTTGACGTAGATGTTAGTTTTACACAAGCTAAGGCATATTATGGTAAACTTTAAAAATTTTTTTTGTAAAATAGCATTTTATTTGAATGGAAGAGTGAGTAATTGAGAATTTTTGCAAATAAGCATGTATAAATTATAATATAGATTATCTTAATGATGAATAATTTTTCTTAATTATCATAATCCGAATGCATATTTAACCTTAAACTCGAAACATTAGATTGCTCATCAAAATTCGGAGTTTTTTCAATACTTAAATAATGGGTGTCAATTGTTATCTTTTTCATTTCATTTATTTCTTTATATATTTCAAATTTCAGATTTAAAACTTTTCTTATTAAAAAGTTAGCAGAAACCTTACTTCCAATTTCAAATTTAAAAAAAATCGCGATATCTATTGATTTATCAGTTAGCAACAAACTTGGAAGATATTTTCATTGTATTATAAGGCCTACTACTATTAATAAAATTC